>JACVBY030000035.1:0-42853 GCA_017589505.3 Metroxylon sagu | reverse complement strand
AGAGCACCGAGCAAGCCATGAACTCTTATTTTCTAGTTCAAGAGTGGTATGAAGATATGCACTCCTAAAGTCATCGAAGAATGTTGAAACCAGGTGAGGATCAGATATCTTCACAGGCTGCATTCATAAAAAGAATGAAAATATGTCATTGATATGTAATTAGTTGGATGTCATGGGAACTGCAGGTGCAGATTGCATCTTAGAGTGAATGTATCGCAATAAATGGGAATGATACTGAGAAAGGGTTCTGCTTTTTCGCAATATACTACAATCAAATTTTTGGTTGCTGCCAACTGTACTTATCTTTATAGCAATCAACTTTGTTTGCTAAAACTAAATGAATGGTGATCGCATTCCTTTTGAAGAGAGATTGGTGATAATATCTGACCCATAGCTTAAGAATGTTTCTTACAATTATAATATTGTTGCCAAATGCCAATTAAATGGACTGAAAAGAGTAAACATGGATTACAATGCGCAAGCACATGCACGTGCACAAAATAGAAACCAACATCCAGGGATAGCTTTCAATTTTAAGTTGTAAAAAATTATATAATTTGATTAATAAAATATCAATACTATTCATGAAACATAAAATGATTTTATATTATATTATTATTTAGTTCACAAAATAATATTTTAAATAAAATATCTTACACTATTATCTTGCTATTATTGTCTATGATTTCTTATTAACAAGGTTCATATAGAGTTTAATTGCTTAATGGTCAATAAAAAAAGTTTGACTAATTAATGAAAAATACAGTCCAAGATTTTCAAAATGGCATCACCAATGCACAAAAGCCATTGCCCGACACCATTGCAAATAAGAAGCAGTTACCAACTATCATTTAGCCAGAATATTCACAATACCATGGAACAAGTGTGACATCTATATTTAACATTATCAGTTTCTAACTAATTATTAATTTAATTTTTGAATATAAAATGTCAGCTTGAATAATCAATGATAGTTTGTAAACATTAAAACTCTATGATTTTAGATTTTTGTCATCAAATGTTCATTTTCATCATTGTAACATTAAAAATAGTAACAAGAAAAACTTTGTTTTCCTTTTATTCCTTTCTTATCAATGCTTGAGCCCACTCATGTTGCACATTTAACTAGATCCGTCAAATAACTGATGACTAGCTACCAGTTTTCTCAAAAAATGAAAAAAAGTTTTACATAAGTGAAAAATGGAAAACAACATTTTTTTGGAGAAATTAAAACGTTGCCTAAAAGCTATTATTTTAGTAAGACAATAATTGTTTTAACAGGATTACAATGGCTCTTATGATAATTTTGGAGGTAACTAACATTTGCAAAATAACATGCTTTGACATACCGATCGCTATCTAGTTATGATCTTATTGTACCAAACTACCTTTACATACAACAATAGTGGCTGGCTACAACTTGATATTTGCATTTTTTATTTGACTTGCAAGCAAATTAATCAGTGATTTTTTTTTCCAAATTTGAATATTCAACCTAGCTAGAAAAGTATATTTTTTATTTGCTTATTTGCATCAAAATCATATAACATCGTTATTTTGATGCTGTTACATGTCATTTCCTGTTATAAACTATGACAATAAACTATGATGATGCTTATATTTTATTTCCAAGAAAGCTCAATCTGGACCTAACTTGAACAAATAAGGTTGTTATCTTCATTATGTAATGAAAAAAGTGGTTTGTGGGACAATGTTGTTTGAGGAGATTAGGAGAATTAAAGTCGCAAAATTAGTGAGAGTACTGCTACACGTCCCAAATCATGGTACCAAAAAATTTCATGCCATATAGCACAAGGTGATTGAAGAGACAATGCCATGGTTTGTGGTATGGAGCACCTGCTCTTCGAAGCAGTTTTTCATGATAACAAATGGCTACTTTTACAGGGGCTAGATAAAGTGTCCAAGTTCGTATATGGATATAGAATAGATTTGAAATTCAATAATATATTTTCATGGTCCAATACAAATAGAGAATAGATTTTGACATTCAATAATATATTTTCATGGTCAAGGCAGCCGGTTGAACTGACCAGACCAATAGTAGGGCTACGATGAAAGTATTGGAAGGGGAATATTTCCTTCCCACTTTTAAATATGGGAGCATAGATAACACCTATACATCCCTTCATCCATCAATCCATCTACTAGGAAATATTAATAACAAATTATTAAAGATCAAACTTTTAGTAGGATGGACATGCATACTGACAGAAAACACCCAGCAAAATTACTTATCAAATTTTACTCAAGACAAAGGTGGTCCAAATTATATGTATATTAAGAATATGACATAAAGGGAAAAAATAAACAATGTGGGCCTGTTTGGATAATCTTGTGCAATCTAGAAGGATTCACAGGACCACATGGAGAGAAAAAAAGACATAGGCCAGGCCAGGCCTATATTCATAGGATTCACAAAATAGCTTCAGAGTGGGCTGGCCCAAATTCTACAGAGAGAAAAAAGACATTAGTAGGTCTTTTTTTTTTTCTCATTGCGGGAGTGGACTGAGAGAGGTCCAGCTGACAATAGGCCAGGCTAGACCTTGTATTTTGTAGTACCAGAAATGCTGCTTTCAATCCCAAGGATCCAACAGGATTATCCAAACAGGCTCTGAAACAAAGGTAACAGAACTTCTGAAATACATTAGTATTGCACTTCACTGCAGCAATAAATCATGGCCTATCATCATGACAAACATGCACTAAATTAGATTTCAGCATTAAAGTTAGGATTAGGAATGTAAAGAAGTACATTGACTCTTTGAGAGAGAAAGCACTGAATAAAAACCCACCCCAGTAATGGAAATTGACACTTCATCCCAGATTCCAGTGTTCCTGTCCCTGCAGTATTGCAGAAAACAGATTTTTGGTTACTCCTATAGCATTTATATAGAAAGAGTTGGCATTGTTTTAAAATGAAAAAGGAAACATCGATTATTAAAAGATATTTTCAAAGTATAGAATGAAAGGATGACAGAGAAATATATGTGGTCATCTCAAGCAATTTCATCATAGATTTCAATATTTTTATTGTTATAACACAAGATTACACTCATATCACATTATCTCTAAGAATTACAAATGATTGATCTGGGAAAAGAAATTTCCTCCTCCAATCTGCTCTACAAATCATAAACAATTAACTAGAATAAAGGAGGGGGAGGGGGCAAGTTTGGTTGCCCATAAGCGGACAGGTAGGAACCCAATTCACCAAACTGATTGTGGCACCCACCAGGGGCAAAGTCATTTTGGGCATTTTTGAGCCAGTCCCTCTCCAGCAAAAATCATGTGTTAAGTGGAAGTTAGGTACATCCACTTTACCTTCTGGATCATCTTTGCAGTCCTAAATAACCAATATTAGAATTGGTTACAAAGAGTAACCTTAGCTTGACTAGACCTTCAATGTGAAAGATTCCAATTGTGGCAAAAAGTTAGTCTTAACAGGCAGAGTCCCATTTGACCTGACATGGTACTCATCAAGTGTGTTACTTTGAGATTTGGAATATCCATCCAAAAGTTTAACACTGAAAAGCAGGCAGTGTCAAAAGTTGCATTCAAACCTCAAGAAAGTGGTCTGACAAATCCACAGAGATGCTCTCCCAATTGAAATATAGCTCTCAATAAGCCAAAAGTTAAAGAGGTCAAATTCTAGCTTTCACACATTAAATTTCCTGTGTTAGTAAGTGCCCTCTTTTTCTGTAATTTGGAAAGCCTTTATTCTCCCTCATTGTTTTTATGACTTGCTCTATCATGCAATCTTTAACCAAGGATACCTCCTCCAACAATAAGTTAAATCTACATTGGTTCCTCTAGTACTTCTTTCCGCTAAGTATGGTAGGTCAAACAACTTGAAACTCTCTGTGTTAATGACAGAATACATCTCCCTGTAATGTAGCAAATCAAGCCTATTTTGGAAGTGACTTTCTCCTTAACATTTGTCTTGTTGATCCTTCTGTTTTCACTATTTCTATTCCACTGCAGTAACGCCTTAGCCTCCTGATGAGCTTCTAGAAACCTCTATGATCACAGGCACCTATCCTCCCCACCCCTCAGCATCCCAAAACTGCTCCCTTTCTTTTATGGACCAGAGTTCAACACCACCTGTAAACTCCAAAAAGGGGCTTTGTCAGAAGTAACCTGACCAAAGTTCAAACAAAATTCATGACTGGAATTATAACAGTTGTACCATTGCAAACCAAAGAAAAGGTGAGCTATCATCTTTAGTTTCTAAATGCATGAAATTACATATCTAGATATGATTTAATACCATCCATTTACAATCTGTGGCTTCTACAAATAGAAAGCAGTGCTTCACTTTAGCTAGCGCGCTTATTGCCCACAATGATTTCCAAAATTGACTCAAAAGAGACTTTCACAATTCAAAATAATGGAAGAACCAAAAGTTTTTCAAAAATTCAAACAGTACAACTTAGCCGCTTCTATAATTGTCATTTTCCATGGGATGGGATTAATAGTATCATCTTGCTTGATTAGTCAGTACAAATAAATAGTCACACCCTGAAATTGGACCGCCATAATCCTCTTAGAGAATCCTTCAAAATAATCTCTTATAGTCTGCTTGGCACAAACAAGTAACAACAGCAATTACAAGCCTAACTAACTATTCTATACTTTGATGTAGTGCATAACATGAAGGCTATAATTACTCAAGCTGCATCTTGCTGCGTCTAGAGCAAACACATGGATATCTGCAAAGCGATTTTATCCTCAAGTGTCTCAATCTTCCAGAACACAGAATTTTGCACCTCCAGAGCATGGTTCATAGTACCAACTTCAGTCCTAGCACCAGCACTATGCTGGTAGAGTTTCAATATAAATTGTTTTGCGGTATCATGACTCGATACACCCCCAATACTGAGTATTAGTTCACTGCCAGTATGGTATGGTGCACGCCCAGTACCAGGCAGTGCAATCCACTATGGCGAACCTAGATCTAGAGAGCAATCTATCATTCAATTCAAAATTTGTCAAATAATCCTTCTTTGAGTTCTCTATATCTTCTCCTTGCCAGAAAAGAATTCTCTAAATATTCCTTATAATCAGATCCCACAACATGTGACTCTTAGTGCTCCAACTGACATGGCTGAACCTGTGTGCAAAAGAATCTCTCAAAAATTAGCACGATAGACAAAAGGTTATTATGTGCACAAGAACCTTTATAGAACATCAATTGATGGCAAGTATCAAAAAAAGGAAGGCTATAAATGAGTATATGGATCTTAAACTTTCCTATCAGGCTAAATGTGTCCAAGAAATGTCAAGTATACACCCATCTGCTTAGTGAGTTTCTGCAGATGCTACATTATTTGAATGTATGTCAATAAGGAATTGCTTATGCTAGGTCCTCCATGCCATTTTCCACTGTTCTCTATATTCCAAATTTAACTTCAAATTTGATGTCATCTAGTAAATTGATAAAGCCACTTCAATTCTCATTAACCTTCTATCCATCATCCTCCATATCTGTATGACTTTGATCTGGCCTATCAGAAGTCAAGTGCCACAGCATGGCAGTCCAGACTTTATCATAATTGTCATTGTCAATTGGGACATCCCTTTTACTAAGTCTCAAACTTTTTTCTCTTCTTTAAAGTTTGTGTTGCAATTAGATTGTGAAATTTGCAGATTAAGTACATAAAGAAACATAAGAGGCAATCTTTTCTTTTTTCATTTTGGTAAACAAGCTTTGTCTCCTTTCAAGTTGGTAGGTGGTTCATTTAGATGCTTGGGAACCAGTTGCTATCAACTATTTCTGCATTTTGTTTTTTTTATTCTAATCGATGAATATCGACAAAGAAAGGATTGAACCAGAGGTCTTCTCTATCTTTTAATTATTTCAATCAGAAATCCAATTTCAAGAATATGTGCTGCCAGTCTTGCATATTCTTTCCATTGTTTGAAGAGTGGTGGGTTTTCTATGGAATGTATATCAAAATATATATTCATATGCAGACCAACAGAACAAAAGAAACATCTCTCACTAAAGTCACCCTTGTTCCGATATACACCTGCATGTCAACTAATCACATGTCTTATTCCATTCAATGATGTCCCACATGACAGTTTATTTCCTGGAATTGTCTTTTCTGTGTTGTGATTGGACAAAATTAAGATGATAACTTCAGACCTCAACTGCCTCTGTAGGCTAATATAGAATTCAAAAAGGGTATTGATGTTACAAACCTCATCCAAAACAATAGCGCTTGGCTCTGATTATTTGATTTTCTTTGATGGCACTGCTTGTTTTACAAATGGAAAGCACACAAACAATTCCCAACATGCTGAGTTTAACATTTTGGATCCTCTTTCTATAAATTTAATATATTCCTTGATGTGTAGCATACTTCTCCAGTTGAAGACAAGCTTAGCTTACCAAAGTTTATGTACTACAGAAACTGAAGGACCGTGTACCCTCATCTCAACCAACTCAGCCAATTGCAACTATCTTCTCCAAATATCCAATCCTTCTAACTTCTGAGCACATCTCTCCTACTGCTTTCCCAGAATGAGCATCTTACTTTAAACTCTTTTAGATCTCTTTGTTTCATATCATATCATTGGATTATTTCACTTTTCTTTGTCCAACTTTTGTCTACAGGGAGGTTCTGCTTGCCCCTGACAGGAAGTGAGTTATGAAAGAAGACATGACAACTTTCACAAACTCATAATAAAACCAATAAATTAGTTGAGCTACCAATGGGTCTGCTCAATAAGTTACCTTTCATTTGGAACTATTGGTTGTTTCAGAACTCATCACTAAGCAAAACAAACAATCATGTGGAGTGGACTACATTGAAAGTTGAAACAGTTTCACCTCATGATAAATAGGAACTCTATGCTAGATATTAAACATGGTTCTGATTGTTTGTAGTTCTAGCTTGACAATGGAGGTGCGCTCCTTCATGGCGATCTCCTAGGAATGTATTAAAACTAACCCTGGGTTCACTACTTAAGGGGTGTTGAACTAAGTTTGTAGGTTGCACAGGGAAATCTGTACTCTGAAATAGTCCCACAACTTGGTTCAACAATTTCATAGAATGATGATGAGCCACTGGCCAGGAGTCAAGCAAATAATTCAATGGTTGTCGGGCACTATATAAGGTGTGAAGTATAAAGCAAGGTCCGCCATATTGGGTATTGGTACCAGATCAGTAGAGTTTGGTACAGTGCATATCATACTGAATCGGTGGTATACCAATCAAGTAGACCAAGAGCCCCCACCCACGTCCTCCACTATACCAGGCAAACCAGGTGGGTTAGTTTGGTACCAGACAATTCGATACGGTTTGATACACCAATACAGAAGCAATGCTAGCAGTTCAGGTTGAACTAACAAGTTGAATTGTGCCGATTCCGGGCCAATTTAGCCCAATTTGCCTCGAACCATCTGATTTGAGACGGTTCGACTAATCTTGGTGTGAACATTATATTTGTATATGAAGATGATAGTTGTATAATAGGAGGCAGTTGTTCGTACACAAAGGTACTTAAAGTACAAGCAAAAGTACTTAAAGGAAGTGTCAAAAAAATCATCTATATAAAAAACATATTGAAACTTGAAAGTTTTCAAAATGGCAACTAGACCACATGCCTTCCAATCGAAGGCCGACCTTAGGATACTTAACTTTATTTGAGGGAATTTGGTCAATTGGAAGAGTAATAAGCTGAAGTCACCGCTAAATTTAGTGCTAAAACTGAAAGTCAATCGCTCATATATCTTCTGACCTTATGTGCTTGAAGACTTTGATGCAAGAACTCAGCTTTCTCATGGAATTCATCATCAATGAGCCGATGAAGATATACCATGATAATGAAAATTCCATTTGTAAGTAATCCACCCATCCACAGGAGAATGAAACATATAGAAGCAGACTGCTGTTTTCAAAATAAGGTGGAAAACAAGCAAAGAGTCTCTTCATTTTGCAAAGACCATGAACCAGCTTGTGTATATTCTCACAAAAGACCCAGTGGTGCTTCAGCATCAGTTAACATGCTGACATTCTGTGACAATACTGGAAATTTTTGCTCCAATACTGAAGTATTTTTATTAGTTGCAAGGGCTTGAACATAGTATTTTCAAACTAGCTAATGGGCTGCATGCGTGCAGCAGGTAAAAAGTAAGGTTCTATCATCATCATCATCATCATCATCATCATCTATGCATAATAGATGATAGCCCTAGTAAGCAAATAGAGGGGCACATGGTCTAGTATTTTTATGGAGCAATTTTTTTCCCCTCTTCATTATTTAATGCCTCCTTCCTTCTCTTATTTTCTTTCTTATGCATTCCTCTTTATCTGTTTTGTTGGCCATATCAAAAATTTGCATCAGATTTGTAGCCTTCAAGGCCCATTTAATCATTGGCACATTCAATTAAGCATACCTTGAGTCCAAACAAGTCTCTCCTATATTTATAAAACTGTGTAGATAAAAAGGAAAAGGTCAAGTAATGATACAGGGATACATCAGCCAAGTAGAAAACCAAAATGATCCCAAACAAAATGTAGATATGTAAAAAATTTATAATAAATAACACTTGACTAGCTACCTTATTGGTGTCATCCAATCCCAGCCTTCAACATATTGAGCAGCAACATCTTTTCCTATCTGATTTGAACCATAGAAAAAAGCCTTTAGCATGCATTGTTGTATATGAGGACAACCGTGTAACTATAATCCTTGTACAAAAATGTTACATTATCTGACAGAAGAACTGGAAGGTTTTTGTGGGATTTTAGTGGAGCAACGTGCAGATGCGCTCATGCAATTTGTATAACCAAAAAAGAATGGTAAGTAATAGGACAAAAATCATAAATATTGCAACATACAAATATGCTACACACAAAGAGCAGCATATAATTGAACTTGTCTATAATTTAGGTGCAAGATTAAAGTAACCAAAGTATTTTCTAATCCCTATGCTCGACCCATTTCATACAGTAATTCACATTCCATGTTTTGACATCCACGATACTTTATGGCATAAGTAGTTTTTTTTATTAATCTAGAGGACCTAGAATAGGTTTGATAGCTCATGAGATCAAACAGATTTTGCATCTTCTAAGAGAAATCCTCAAAACAATAAATATCAGCTGATAGATATCAAAGATCAATCTTTTCCCATTGGAAAAAAAAAAAAGAATAAAAGAAGCAATACCAATTTCTTCAGCAATTGTTAAAGCTTGCTAAGATTATAAAGCTATAAGATATGCTTCTTTATTGTACTGTTCTGCGGTTAGTGCTAGGGAAAATGGCACTGACCTCATGATCACCACCTTGGCCTCCCGTAGGAGGAATGCTGCCAGGATGATCAGGAGGATGAACAAGGACAGCAAGCAGATTTTTCCCATCAGGGTGAAGAATATCGGTGATATCAAGGGAGTGTCTTCGAAACATCCCTTTGGGAAGGACCTCTTTGCGACCATTTAAGTACACTTCTGCTGAATAATTAATAGCACGGAAGTTGAGATTTATATGCTGATTTCCTGACTGAAAGTTAAAAAATACAAATAAAAATATAAATATTTAGGTGCATGTATGGTTACTTGCAGAACAAAGCTTAGAAAATGCAATAAAACACTATCTACAATGGAAAAAATTTTCTGATACAAGGGCTGATTCAAAGCTATCGTTCAATTTCTCATTTCTTAATAAGCTGTGCTGAACAAAGGCATATGGCACAGTTCTTGAACAAATTTAGATGTAAATTAATAATCCTTCTTTCTTTTCTCCTTTTAAAGTTGACTGAAGATGATGATATACAATAAGGTTTCCATGTCATGTCCCTCAGATATTTAGGTCTCAATGAATAACTCTGAACATATTAAACATTTTAAACTGCTGACAACTAGTTTACATCTAGCACAAAACAAAGTAACAAGCATGAGAAATTGACCCTCAACAAGTTGCTGGAAGATTCTGACAGTCTTCACTACTATTCTCAACCCCACAAGCAGCATGAGGGATGAAACCAATAACAATTTCTAGGGAAACTAATTACAAAGATATCTTTTGTAACATATGAAACTTCCATACTGCTCATTTGCACCTACAAGTAGATGGTAAATTTGGAGAACACTTGCTCAATTATTAAAAGCAATTAGACAAATTTTAAAAATGACTATAATATCGTTGTTTGGCTTCCTATATGTATAGTTTTGAAGCTGTATTTTTGTTTGAGCCCTTAGCATATAATTTAAGCCACAGAAAAGAACTCAAGCTTCCTATATTAAACCTCGTCATCTTCCATCTTTATCTAACCCCTTTCCAAGTTTAGCAAAGATTCAGAGAGTTGCTCTTGCTCCTAATAGCATTAGCTTATATTGCAAACGGATAAGGTAAGGCCACCATGGCCTTACGTGTCCCTTCTTGGTTTTCTAAAAATGTCTCTCTTGCACAAAATTTCCTGGTCAGGAATTTGACACCAATTCTAGAAAGATTGATCATAAAGACATGTTCAAGTTTTCCATAGATCACCCTGCCCCCTAACCATGGTTATGAGTATTAGCCCATGCCAGACCAAACCAGCACTAGATGAAACTAGGTACCCGGCCATGCCAACCTATATCGATCCATGCAATGGGTCAATATGGCTTGGTATGAAACCAAAAGTCCTTTTCTTATATATGATGGTGTTCAATCAATGGAAAGTAGTGTGATTTGCTTCTTCAAAAGTGTAACTTGCATTTGAAAATATTTTAGAAACGATTTTTCCTCAATTTCTTCTTCTATCGTGCATCCCCACTCACCCAACCCCACCAAAAAATAAAAAGGTTTTTTACATGATTAATGAGTATGGTATTTTGTAGATGTATCTGGTGCATGGAAGGAAAGTTAAAGTACACCCAGGCCAATTCCATTAAAGTCGAGTCTACTAGAGAAACAAATTTATCACATTAATAATCAGATACTCTAACTTCAATGAATAAAATTTAGGAGGCACAAAAGAATTTTACAACAAAACCAAATGATACGGACCTATCAATACAAAGTATAGAGGTATTAGAATAATATGAATTCATAAGCAGTGTTATCTAAATATATTAATGATATATAGAATGCCATACAGCTTATGGATAAAATATAACTCACCAGTGCACACTCAAAAGTTGTGAAAAACCAAAATGTGTAATACTCCCTCCCAGAATCAGCAATATCTAAGATTGCTTCATTGTCTAGCCCATAGAAAGGATTTGGCACCAGCTTGTTTTTAGTTAAGGTTCCTAAAACACTGAAACATACAAGAATTAGTTGGAATGAAGATGAATTAATATACATATAAAATGGCTGTGAAAAAGAAAACAAGTAACTATCAAACACAAGGTTCGCTGTCTCAATAGCAGACCCTATTCCAGTACCACATTGATAAAATGTCAGTATGTCCGGTACACATGTCAGTTCAGCATATGAAGACTCAGTTCGATACTGGTACAATATGGTATGTCCAATATGAGACAATACTGATACAACATACCATGATTAGAGGTAGACGATACCAGTAATATGCATATAACTGCCCATAAAGTATAAATAGACAATTAAGAACATATAGGGGAAGCATTACTAAGGGTTGGAATGACCATGGTTGTTCTTAAAAAATGAAACTTTAAGAGACACTATGATACAGATATAACATAACTATGTGCATTATTTTATGTATTAAACACTTGATCAAAAAGCTATAACACATTGTAATATAAACAGGGTTATTATTAAATCCTATTATATTTTTGTAACCATCAGGCATTCATGCAGGTTTCTCAATATCAAATCTAAGGATCACCATCTTGGTTAGTTAATCAATTTAACATTTCAAGCTTTATGCATTCAGCTGCACTAAAAGCATCATGTTACTCTCCAAACCCTTCAAACCAAAGAATACCCGGACTTCAATGCTTGCCCATGGACTCACCACCAGAATCTGACAGGGGGTAGAACTTCATGGCATAATGGGACTATGAGGATCTTGTTTGTCGTATTGATCATTCATTGTACACTGCATTGGATGCATTGAATGGATTTCCTGCTTCTTCAATCCAGTGGATAGCGCGCAAAATGCCTACTTTATGGGAATACAAGGATCTTGTTTGTCGTATTGAATATTGATTGTACGCTGCATTGGATCGATTTCCTGTTTCTTAAATCCAGTGGATAGCACCTAAAATGCCTACTTTCTAGCAATCTTTGGAATCAATATCAGCATCTTATGACTTTGGTCTGCTTTCCCTTCCCCTCAAATCCTCCCTTGGATTGTTTCATCCCAAGGATGGCATGTTATTAATGCTTACCACCCCTGCATCTTGCTGTTCAACCACAAGCATACTTAAGGTTTATTTCTTTCTTCTCGTCAAATTGGCTCAATCTCCCAAATTAGTCACAAGGTAGAGCTAGTTTTGGTTTTTACATTGCTTTTGACTGTTTGAAGCAATATTTTTTCAGTACCTTTCTATGGTTTTGGATGATATATTGATGTTTTATTTACCTTGCTTTTGTCTCATTTCTATGCTTATTTGCTTTTTCCATTCTCCACAGAAAATTTAGTAGTGTTTTCGACCTACCATTATTTAAAACTTGGTGCTTCTTCATGCTCTTTACTAGCATATTGTACAATACCTTACATATCTGCTGAGTTTCCTCGTAGCTTCTGCTGCTCCTGATGCTCGCACTTTCGGGTATGGACAGTTGTCTGATTATAATGCCAATGACTGTCATTGGTACACAGAACTAGGTCATGTTGTCCGTTTTTATCTGCACCTTCCTCATTGGATATGATATGTGGAACCATGTTGAAGCCCAGATCCATATGTTGTACCTTACACAAGGTTGAGCTTCACCTCCAAGGCATCCAACTTCATCTCAGCCCCATCTTAAATCAGCCCTGAGTGGCAAATTTTTGTCCATTCCCCTACCTTCTCCAGTAGCTATTCAATTCTCGCTCTTTGTTGTCAATGATGATTCTTCCATCATTTCTTGTTTGAGTAGCACCTTGAATGTCCACCATGATTATTCTCGGTCCCCCATTATTATCTGGATTTTAATGTTGCTTTCTCCCCAAGGTTACTTGTCTTAGCAATGGACTCCAATTTGTTAATGTCATAACAACAAATTCCAATTTTTAGGTCATACATGCTTGACCTCTATATGCAACAAATGAACTCTGACGAGAACTTCACCTTAAATATTTTTCAACCAAATAGAATTCCCAACCATGGGACATAAGCTGAGACAAACTTTGGATGCTTCTTGATCTGGCCATGTCTGACCACCGAGTACACTCTTTCATACTCCCACAATATTCTCAGATTCATTTTTTCCCCTTTGTACATTTGAGTTAGCGCTCAGGGCTCTCACTGACAGTTGACTGGCGAGATTACAATATCTACCAGGCAAATTCTAGGCACATACCGCACGAGAGAGGCATTTGTATATGGCATAGCATTGTTTTCACCCTCTAACCCTTACTCGTCATTTGTAATTGAAGCATATTCCATCCTTGAATGTATCTGAACATAGCCCTAAAATGCATCTGAATCAAACATATGCCTAATCTGCACGCTTAGTAACACAATCCAACGAAACTAATCTATCGATAAAAGTCACAAGGACAACAATATACATGCTTAAATGCAAATACCTACCCCAATGTTAAAAAGTAGCAAAATCAAAGGCTAGGGAAGTTAGCCAAGTTAAACGTCCTTCCAAAAATCACAAGAAGGTTCTTTTCACCCCTTTATAACTTCAACCGAACCATAAAATCCCATGTCTAATATCCACTTCGATCCAATTGCAGCCATCTAAAGCATATAAGCTGAACTATCGAACACATCGACTCTATCTCATCACATATCCTACAAGAATTAGGAACTGAACAACCACATTAAGCGATATCATCATAGAAGAACATTTTGGACCAATTCCGCACCAGATCTTTCATAACGAAAGAACGACTCACCGACAACACTTAAGCGTACAACAACAGGGCCCTCCCCGCTAGCTCAAAAGAAGGAAAACGGGATAATATATATATATATATATATGATGCGATGCGAGAAGAAATCGAAGAGATAACTCACGTGCCGGGAACAGCGGCCTCCATCCATGGGGCGGAGGGGCCGGACGGCGGGTGGGTGGTGCTCAGCTGGACGCCAGTGGCCGCCACTTCCGTCGATCTCGCCGCCAGCCACCCTGAGTCCAGCACCCTTTTCCCCAATTCCACCATCTCTCTCAGTGAGGAGGCTGGAAGTTTTCGATCGAGGGAGTCGAACTACAAAGGAGTTTATGCGCAGAAATGATGAACGAGATGGGGCTGTGAGAGTTTTTATAGCACCATTTGAAAAAAAGCAGCAGTAATTTTGAAATTAATACGTCTAAGATCAATGAGCGATAGATAGAGGGAGACAAGCCAATTTGTGCAACCGTAAAATGGAAATCCACTGTAAGATTCGGATGATCTTTTAGTTCTTGTCAAACTATTTATTTATTTATTTTTATGAAGGGATTTTCTATGTTAGAAATGATAGATTAATGATAGCTGATTTGTATTATTTAAAAAAATAATTTTGGATTATTCATGGAAAGTAGTTTGGGCATTGGAACCGATTCCTTTATACATACTATAATATTAAATAGAATACGAATATATCAAATATATGAAGAAAAAAAAAAACTAAAATTTTATATATCAATATATCTAAAATACAAAATTAGATTTGTCTAGAGTTTTTAGTTTTGTTTGTCATTAAAAATTAGTTAATGTGTAATTTCTATAAGAAGGATTGAAAAATTATTAGTTGTTCTTAATAGTTAATTTAAAATTCAAGAAATTATGTTTTTTTTTTTTTTGGTATCATGAGTAAAATTATTAATGATTAATCTTATCTCACTATACCTCATGTTAAATTTAGATCTAAATGATTATCCTATTTCTCTTCCTTCTTTTTATAATGTTTATATTTTATATTTAATTTAATGACTTGCTATTCTTTTTACTCTATTATATTATATTTTTGAAACAATTAGAGAAGAGAGAAAAATGGATGGCGAAATTATAATGGCATTTTATTTAAATTTTCATAATACGCAACTAATCTTCTTATCTAATATGTAATAATTATAGAGAGTAAGAAAAATGTTTGATATTATCTGAACAAAGCATCCTTCTATATCTATAGCAGATTGGTGAGCCAAATCAAGTATGTAATCTTAGGTCAACTAAATAACATCTTATTTAAATCAAAATACAGCAAGACTTGACATTTTTCTTGATAATTTGCCTTCACCTAAAAGACTTTAAATACTGTTTCATGCCACATGGTAAGCGTTGCATAAAAGAAGAGGTAAAATAGGCTGTGGATCTAAAATTTAGCATATACAAATTTATTGGATGGTCATTCATATTCATCAAAAGATATATTGGCTAAGTAAATCTTCTGAGTGCTACTATGGATGAAAGAGACAATGGAAAGATAGGGCTAAAGGGAAGAGGAATAGAAAGAAAGGATGGGTAGGTTTTTCTTTTCTTTTCTTTTCTTTTCTTTTTTTTTTTTTTGGAGGTTTTGTTGAGCTTGGGTTTTAGGGAGAGAGAAAGAAGAGATTTTGTTGAGTCCAAAGATTTGGAAGGAAGGAAAAGAAGAGAGATGTTAGGCATGCAAAGCAGAGGGAGAGGTGTTAGGAAACTCATTGATTTTTTTCTTCCCTCTTTTTTATTTAATTGATGGAATGAGAACTTAATAAAAGCTTAATAAAAGCTTTACATTCTATTAGCATCTACTTATGATATGTATCTTATAATAGAGTCTTAGATATAATGATTAAACTTGTATCTAAATACTTTGAAAATATTTAACCCCAAATGCCCTCCAAAGTAGCCTAATGTTATATATATACATGCATGTATGTATCTATGTATGCCCATGCGTGAACTTTCTATCACATTGATGCATTATACATATCATCTTATTTTGATATAAACTATCAATTTCAAAGTAGCCAAATTTATCTCTATTATATTAAAATATATGTTTTAAAATCTAGAAATACTCCTATATTTTATCTATCATTTTTCAACACTAAATTTACCCCCTCTCTTTTCGCAAAGTACCTAAAATGCCCCATATGTAGTTAAAATTTCAATGATTAATTGCATATAGGTATTAATCTGAACTGTGGTTAAAATTTGAAATTATTTAAAATTTATATTGGTTATAATTTTGTAGTAGGAATGTTGATTGTAACTAAGCATTTGAAATTATTGTTAAGTATATTTTCAGAATAAAGACCTTCAAATAAGGAAATATACTGCTTGAAGTTTTCAAATAAAAATTTGAGTATTTTTTTGAAAAATATCTCTAATAAGAAAATCATTAAGTTAAAATTCTTAAAAAATTATATATATAAACAAATGCAAACTGCAGTCCAATTTGAAATTTTTGACGAGTAGAAGCAGAAAAAGAAATTTTTAATAAGAAAATACATTGTTGACCATTGGCTGCTCAAAAAAAAAAAAAAAAAATCCCAACTTTTATGGATCCTCACTCAAATATGGACTTGGGCATGCTATTTTGGAAGGGATTTAGACTCAAACAGTGGGCAGCCACTTTGGGTGAAAATAAATACCAAGGATGAGGTCTACCTCTAGTCCACATCTCCCTGATCCCAGATTGCCGAGCCTTTATCTAGGCAACGGTCCTTTTATCTTAGGATTGGTGTCCAGATCTAGCAGTAGGAGACAGCAAATTTTAACCTAAATTAACCTGTAACTAGCCTCAACTCGTTTTATTTTAAGAGAGTTTGAAACTAGCCTTAACCTTTCAGAGACACTGAGGGTCTTAAATGTGCACTCTAATCTTTTATAGAATTCATCCCACCATTTCTATGAGATTTCTCCAAGATTCCTTACCCTTTTGTTTGAAAATTTGCTGCAACAGATAAAATCAAAAATCATTTTCAAGAATGCTGAAAAAAACATGTTAATAATACAAGGAAATGTTCAGGTTCCATGTGAAAAGAAAAGTTTCAATTCTAGATTTCTAGCATTACACAAGCTTGCAATAAAACAGACCCTCTGGTTTTACCCGGTCGCAATATTATGATGATGCAGGTAATGATCTAACTCTTCAGTCCTGTGAACTGTGATTCTTTTCTGATTTTGATGAGAGGAATACAACATGATTACCATCACCAAAAACGTCTCATTAACTTAACATTTTTGCTTTAGACATGGAAAATTACAATAGACATTTAAGGATAATCTGTCTGACTTAAATTGAATATTACAACATACATCAACAAAAAAATGTTAAAACAAAGAGAGAATGACTAAAATATATAAAAGAAGAAGAATATATGAAATTACAACAGCCTCCTACTTTGTAAACTGGAAACTCCGATGAAACCACAAAAATGTTTTTTTCTCCATCCCCATCATTAAGTGTATGCGCTTCAATAATATTTGCCTACGGATCATACCAGCTCCATCAGGAGAGGATCTCCTGCAGCCATGATTCTTATTAGCTTTATGAAATCGGTTTCGGTGTGCACCTCCAATGGATAGACGGCAGGTGCTTGAGCAGTATAATAACTTGATAATGTTTCATTAGCTGACAGATTTGACATATAAACAATTTTGGCGAAAGCATCAGAGTCAAAATTTTGTGGCGAATCCATTGACAGGAAAAACATTGGCACTGCAATCTTGTGATGAATATCTAAATCTCCAATAAGTCCCACAAGATCAGCGAAATCACCCACAAATCTTTGAGGAACATAGAATATCTCGCTTCCACAGATGATGACCCTATCTTCACTCATACTTGCTTTGTAACTGACCTGGAAATGTACAGGAAAATTGCTGATGACTTTCTTTACCATGGCTCCTTGATCTTTAAACCATTGATTGCCATTGCCATCAAGGGAAACAGAAACCCAGGAATGAGGGACCTGAGAAAAGGAAAAAAGGGCTAGATTTGTATCTTTGGAGGATAATTTAATAAAAAGAAACCAGGCAAAAACTAACAGAAGATAAATACCGCGTTGGTTATCCATAGCTTTGTCTTGTCCGCTTGCAGGAGATTCCAATAATTAAGAATCATATTATCTTGAACAAATAGAAATCCCTCTGCACCCTTATATTGATCAAACACCTTGGGCAAGTACCTGTGGTACCAGAGTCCAAATGAAATAAAGCATTAGAAGATTGAAAGACACTGTCAAACAAAATGACTAGTGAAAACTCTCTGTATATTACTGAACATCCAGAATCAGATAAAAAAGGGTTCTGCAGAGAAGATATGGGTATCCAATCTATACTTTTATAACAAAAGGATAATTTACAAACTAAAAGGGGAATGGGGGAAAAGAATACAAGAAGGGGCATGCAAAATAGTAAATGCAAATAATTTGTTCTGGATATTTTAAGAAAATAGGTTTTTTATTGCAGTGATGCAAGAATCTAAACCAAGCAAAATAGAGAAAAAGGATTTATCTAGCTGACCCCAACTAGTTTAGGATTAAAGCCTTGTTATTGTTGTTATTTTATGTATCAAGTTCAGAGGGCCGAGGAATCACAAATGTTTTGGGTATTGATTAACTATGATTCACAAATTCAATATTGAAGGTTGGTAAATAGTATCATCTTTTGCAACCAATCCTCATGTACTACGAGATAAATATCAACTATTGGACAAATACCATCTCTTATTAAATTATGATTCAGCCAAAAAGCACAAAAAATGCCACTTAGCTTTTTGTATGAGGCCACTATCATATAATATCATTATTAAAAATCTGAAATATAAATCTGGTTGCTACAAATTCATCAGCGGAATAAGAAGCCTTCTAAATCAGCAAGATATGCTACAAAGAGATCAGACAATCTAGTGGCTCATGATTTGGCATTAGTAGTTCGGCAAATTTGTCAAAGAGCAGAAGAATTGATACCCATCTGTTACTCGAGTAAAAGGACTTGTACGTAAACATACAACAAATATAGGAAAGAATTACTTTGTCAAATTGAACCCCACCTAGAAGGCAAAGCTTATGGAAAAAGCCCAAGAAAAGGAGACGAAAACAAACTAGTGGATGATTATATTATAGTATCTGGATTTTTACAGGCATATTAGCTAATCTGGTAACCGCAACAATGGAAAAAGGTGGTCATCTCTTCTGATAGATACCATAGTATATCCTGTATAAGAAAGTTGTGAGGCAGTGAAAATAAATTGAAAAAAACTAGCATTCTTTGCCAGATCTATAAATTAGTTTTTATCCATCATGATTTGGATGAGAAATCAGTAACACCCAAATTTATTCCCCAAAACCATGACAGAACTAAAAACAACTTAAGAAAAAATTCTTTCATTCTGGTGCATCTTTTTTGGTGAACTAATAATGCAATGGGGTCTACAGCCCACATTTTTCTAATTCATCATGGCTTATTTTCTAAAAGTTAATTTTTGTAAGAATTATTGAAAATGAAAAAGCTTTGAAAAAATTGATTATTGTTATATTAAATACTAAATTTATAGTGCATTTATCTTGTACAAGTATTTCAAAGTAAGAATCATGTCAGAAGGAATTATTTATTCATTTGTCATATCTTAGATACACGTGTTATACTTGTTATTTCTCAACATTTTCCTTGATTATATGTCTTTCTATAGTTCTTTGTATTAATTTCAAGCATGCTTATCTTTTTAAAGTGTAGATTTGGCTTTGCAATGCCACCGTTTCAAACAATGCAGCGCAAGTGCTCAATAATAAGCAGCAAATATAGATATCATAGGATAAATTATGACACTACACTTCTAAAATTTAGATAAAAACAATGTTTATACAGGAAATATCCGTTTGCTAGTACAAGGCAGCTAAAAGTCATACTTTAAGAGGAAAGAAAAATTTGATGAAGCAGCATATCTCAGTACGCATGTCTACCACTTATTTTTCAACGGAAGTGTGGCTAAGTATCTGTACAGTACCCTAAGGGATAAGCACCATCCTGAGTTTACATGGGCTACAAAATCACATTGAGGATTCATAAACCAAATAAAGAGACATGTTCGACCAAATGCACATCAAGTAATCCTAGAAAATATTTTATAAATTCTTTTGGGAATATGAAGCAAATCTTAAAGCAAATATCTTGTAAATTAAAGGGAACATGTTCCATTGCTCCAAAAAGGTCTTTTCACATTTCAATTAGTAGAAGTTTATTTTTGTCAAGTAAGATGCAACCTTGACACAAAATGGTTGAAGTCCAGCATTAACTTAACAGCTATTTATGGGTCAAGTGCAATTCCTACGCCCTGACCCCAAGTATAAAAGTAGTCTCAGCAAGTCTAGCAAAGCCAAAGACAACTGAAGCAGATTCAAATGTTTCAAGGTACATTGTTAGACACATATAATATAAACTTATCCAAACCAACATGACCTGGAACTGACCTAGTTAGGCTGGGTAAGTACCTGTCATGTTCAAATTTAAAATGCTTAACCAAAAGCAATCCAGGTCATATCCAAGGCAAGTGAAATATGAAATTGCACTGAAACTCACACCCCCTATAACTAACAAAATGGTGCTTTTACAACACATAGTTTCTAATAGATCTACTGAGCATGCCTATGAAAGTGCCTTTTGCAATGCCAAAAAACACCCTATTTCAACTTAAAGTTTTTAAATCCAAAGTCCTGCTTGTGTATCAATCAGTCACATCTTCTGGAATAGGATTTAATGATTTTGAAAGTGTACATATTTCCAAGGATCAATAAAGGAATTGGAAGGCCATAGTTTTACATTGCTGGATCCAGTCTGACATAGCATTTCTAAAATATGACTCCTTTCTTGAAAGAGAATCAGATCAACTTGGACGACAAAAATCAGATTTACACTGTGAGGTTGACCAAGGTTACTTGGTCAAAACTGTTAGCTATCAAAACTTCTAGGCCAGTTTGTATTTGAGTTCCAGCTTAGCCAGGGTGTCCTATAACAGCCATTAAATGAATAATGTATTTGATACGTAACTAAGTTGAGATTGTGGATGTTCCTGATAGAAAATTAGAAGTCTATCATTGGTTTGCAAAGTGAATGTGCAAGGGTGTGGCTGAGAGGAAGCCCAACTCTAAAGCTGAGCTGCTGCTCTTGAAGAGAAATTACAGTACTAAAATAGAATTTCATTAAATTCATGAAGTCACTACTGATCTTGACTTGATCCTACAATAAATGCAAATCTATCCTTTGAAACTGTCTAAATGGTGATTGAGAAAGTGTTTGATGCTTTGAGAGAAAAATGCTCCAGAAGGCCCAGGCCATAAAGATGTAGAGCAAGACGAATGTCTTGAAATAGGGTATCAATGTCCACACACACTTATTTGTATGTACATGTGAAGAAGGTGTACACTGAACTGACTTATTTACAAAATCACCTTTCACCACTTAGGCAACATCCTAAACATGACTAATGGGAACTATCTTTTTTCGCAGTTTAATAAAATGGATTTTCCCTCACATTTTTATTTTTAAGAAAGTTGTATCATCCATTATAGCTATATGATTTGTTAAATCCCTTTTCAGCACATAAAGAACATTTTTTCTCCACTTCCTTTTTTTTCACTCAGAGACTTCAACCCACAAGCCCCCACAGTTTGCAACTACTTATGGCCTTTATTAGCCAACGCATACCCCTTCTTACAACCTATGCTGATGAAAATTTGAGCTTCTTCATATGAAATTGGTTCTAAAACCCCTTGAACCATCTCAACCCTAATTGCTGTGCCACCCATGTCTATTGCCTACAACCTAGCCAAGTTTGACTGGTACAAGAACATCACATGATAGTCTATAATTGCAATGCAACTACAACTTAATAGTCCAGCCAACACTTACTATTACTTTGGCATGCACATCCGAAAGAATTACAACAAAAATTTATAATACGCTTTGTTCTTATGCACCCATAAGATCAAGGTCTTAAATACAATGGGTAGAGACATCCTTTTTCCTTTTTTATAGAACAAGACGCCATGCGTACCAAAACTTGGGATGGTAGATGTCCCATCCCATCCTAATCTATTTCCTGACTCATCCCATCTAGACACTCAAGATGATGAGATGCTCCACCATTCCATTGGTGTTTAAAACCTTGCATAAAATTACTCTCTATGGTACACTCTCTCACATGCTTTACCAAAGTCATCAAAATCAAGGGAGCATTCTATGTTCACAATTCATCATCTGTTAAAACAAGAGAATAACTGCAATCCAAAAACCGTGGCTTTAAAGTAAACACTGAAATGGTATTGGTGGCACTTGTCACAATTTTGTATGTCGGCCATGATCATATAAATATATCAATATTTTGCCATGTCCTTCACCCACTCACCTAAGTCTATCACATAGTCACAAGATTAACACCATAATGCTGCGATTTATTAATTTACTTTACCTCATCCAGTTTTCATGGACTCAATCCATCAACTTTAGGTGCAATGCACCTCTGAATGCAAATTGATCAAATGCAATGCTTTTCTCCCTTTTACTTCCACTGTTTTCTGAGCCTCTTTTCACTTTCTTATTTTAGTGGAACAAACTCCTTTCCTGCGACACCCAGATACGAATTTTTCCATGCATAAATAATGCATCCTATTTATTATTCAGTTCTTCAGCACAGCAGCAAGTAGTTTTGTAACCCCTAAGAATATCTACCTGCAACTGTTACTTAACTAGTTTTTTTACGCATCTATTTAAATACATCCTAGTTCTCTGTTACTCTCATCCCCTGCAATAAGCCCAAGTCACTCTAGCATGCAAAGACCACACAACATTCTGAAACTGCAAACCACCTACGAATATAAACTGCACAAATCCTAACAATCCACAAGCGGCATAGGAGAGCTAACATATTGTGCACATTGATGCCAGGAAGAATGAGGTGGTCGAATGCAATGAAGAAAGCAGGAATTGGTAGCAGATTTGGGCTTCGATTGAAACTGTATAATAGAAATTCACCAAGCTGTAATTTGTGCTAAATGGAAGTACAGTAAGACAGTTATATGCAGGAATTTAGTTTTACTGTGAGGAAAAAATGTATCAAAACCAAAATAATGAGATGAAAGGAAATTAATCTGTTAGCCACTTACTTGTACGCTTGCTCTAACCGGCCTTTCTCCACAGCTAGATCAGTATTGTTATGTTCTGATAGAATGATCACAGTTTTAAATATCCGACCATAGAGCAACCTCCACTCCAACGCTGTGCGGTCGACAGGTGCATTGCAGTACATGATGAGCACGACATTCCCGAAGTTCTTCCTCCACCGTATAAGGTTCCCAATCTCATAGTTCACAGTCCCAGTCTCCTCGACACCAAGGTGCACGGATGGTAGCTTCTTGGGGGCAAACTCCCTCCTATCTCCATGCCCAATGGCTGCTCTCGGCCGGTCCAATTCCACTGACATCAGCCGGGGCTGCTGGTATCCGACAGCATGCAAATCCTGGAGCCAAGCTGCTGTGAACTTCACGTCCTGCTCTGTCCAGAAACCCTCTTCAGCCATTGCATAGCTCAGATGCAGGATCCTCTCAAAGAGCGTCTGCTTCTTTGATCTCCATTGAACCAAGAACTTGATAAGGCGGCCGACATTCACATGGAGGTCTTTCTCTTCTGCAAAAGGGTATGCCTGTGCCTTGTCGGCCCGGTGGATGGTCGGAGGATAAACTGCGGCATAACCCCCAATCTCCCACAGGATCCTCTGTGCCCAGTATCCCCTTAGCACATCGGAAGCCATCGAGCTGACAGAAACCGGCAGCATTAGTCCCCAGAATGCCTGAATGTGAAAAATGGTGTTGAAAGAGTTGACAGGCACCATCATGCCCTGCGGCAGCGCCACCTTGGGAGCATCCTCATCAAACCTAATGTCGAACGCCTCCAAATTCGATGACTTGCGAGTGAAGTAGAACACGGAGTCAACATCAGGCAGACCATCGGAAAGACCCTGCTGGATGAACTGCCGGCCACTGAACACCTCAGTGTAGAACTCCTCGTGCCCCACCTCGCCCACATTCTCCAGCGGCAGCCCCCTCGGCCACACCGACCGCTGCCCAAAGTGCACATAGGGATTGACCACCATTCTATTGGGGTCGGCATGGCTGTACTGGAGGAGAAGCGGATGCTTCGTCGCGTGGGCCTCGCCGGCGAGATCCAGGTCAAAATGCTTGCCAAGGTCGCCGCCGAGCACCTCGGCGCGGTCGTCGGCGTCGAAGATCAGCTTGGCGCCGTGCTGGATGGCGAAAAGGTACCCGATGGACTTGCGGAGATACGAATTGTACGGGAGGAAATCGACGGTGCGGAAGCCGAGCAGGGCCTGCTGCTCGAGGGAGAGGAAGATGGCCCCCTTGAGGGACCAATCGGCGGGGGTGTGGGAGTTGCCGACGGCGAGGAGCTGCCAGCCCTTGACGCGGGCAAAGGCGCGGAGGGCGTCGGACGGAGGGGCGGAGACGGAGACGACGATCCAGCGGTCGGACCGGAAGGACGCGAGGGGGGAGGCGGGGGAGGGGCGGATGGGGGGGACGGAATTCCAGGAGATCTGGGGATAGGCGATGCGGGAGGCGGCGGCGGCGGCGGCGGCGCTGGTCTTTTCGAAGCAGAGGAGGGCGGCGGTGTCGCCGGCGCTCCGGAGGAAGAAGACGGCGGCGACGGTGGCGACGAGGAGAAGGACGGCGAGGATCTTGTAGAGATTATCCGAGAACCAGGTGGAGAAGTCCAGATTCTTCGCCGGGTGGAGGCCGAAACGGCGGTGCTCGCCGTTGCGGCCGTTGGTGGAAGGTTTTGGTGGTTTGGGGGAGCCGCGGTCTTGGACTAGCATTTCGTGATGATTGTGGTAGAGATGGGATCGAAATTGAAATAAAAATGCACTTCTTCGATCTGAATGGATGTGGATTTAATGGATGTGGATTTGGAGTGGAAATGGAGATGAGAATGAGGATGGTTTTGTTTTGGATTGGTGAGAGAGAATGTGGTTGGTACTGCCGACAGATCGGCCTTCTCTTTCTTTCAGTTTAAGTTTCGCTTTCCTTCGTCCGGAGTTGGACCCTGTGATGTGTTGATAAATTGATATAATTCAACGGCTGGTTCCGGGGGTGGCTTCCAGTTTAAGGCTTTAAAGGAGCATGTTTTTCTTTCGTGTGGTGAGGAGGGTTTGGGAGAGTTTGGAGGAGAAGAGGACAGCGGGCTGGGAGTTTTTTTTTTTTTTTTTTTTTTTTTTTTTTAAGTTGTCGAGCTGGAGTCGCGTCTCGGAGTTGCTTAAAGGAATCGCAACTGATCCACTCTCCGACACGTCATGAAGCCAATGAGTTGTTGGGCTTTTTACTTGGGCCTCGGCTATCGCTCCATTGCGCTTTAAAAATCATCCCTAATTTGAGATACTTGATCTCATATTTTTCTTTTCTTAATAAATAATTAATATTTCTTGTTTAACAAAATTTGAAACTTGATTAATTGGTGAGCGTGAAAGGCTTCATCTCTACCATTTATTTATTTATTTATTTATTATTATTGATCAATTATGTTAGTTGTTTAAAATGAATGGGTTGATCAAAATTAATTAATCTTAGATCCTATTTTAAACGGTTGCTAGGACGGGTCAATAATAGCCGGGGCTAACAGCTATTACTCTAAATAGGATCTTAATTAGTAAAATAATTTGAGAAGAGAAAATGAGTTATAGGATATCCAAGAGAGTCATTTTTATATTTAAGCCTAAGAGAGGAAAAAAAAAAAAACTTTGCATTGTGAAAGGATAATGAAAAAACAAGTGGGTTGCTTCTCTCAAGGTAGTGGACTTCAATACACCTTTCTAGAGAGAAAAGAGAAATCAAAAGATGAGGAGTCCATTCATCAGTGGCCAACTTCTTTTACAGTGTTGAGTAAAGAAAGGAAAGGAATAGATGAGTTTTCAACATCCAACCAATCAAATGTGCTTATTAGAACAAGGCAAGGTAGCATGCTTGGGTAATGACCAATAGCCACAAAATAAGGGAGGGTAAATTTCAAAATAGAGGAGAAAGGAAAAAGCTAAAGGAGAAAGAAAAAACCTGAAGGAAAGAAAGTCTTGGTAGCTAGTGGTGATGTCTCTACTATCGACTAGCCCTATCTTAAGCCCTATCTTAATTATCTGACTGATATAGCAAAGCAACAATAGAAAAAAGAAAGGCATTGATGACTAAAAAGGTAAAAAGAGGAGAGAAGCTTAAGAGGTTTTGGGTTGCATAGCCATTGGCAATCATTGATCTAGGAAGAGAAGCCAATCAAGAATAATAGGAAGAGAGAAACATATAGGTTGATTGATGTTGGAAGAAGGTTGGAAGAAGGGAGGACGACATTGGAAGTAGAAATATAAAAGAACTTGAGTTATTAGCTTTGAGTACTAATAATCAATTATGGCTCAATACAAGCATATTAATTGGTGAGAGGACTTGTAGATAAGAGGGGTCAGCTAGAGGAAACTATGATCGATAGCTTGAAGCAATAACAAAAAAAAGAAGATAGTGATCTGTTAAAGCTGGGGACACAATGTTGTAGAGTTTTGGAGGAGGAGAAGGGTTGATAAAGGGAAAGGCTAAGATTCCTTGCCTTCCTCAAAGTGCTTCCGAGATTGATTTTCCTTTTGGATTTCAACAACACTTAGCTTCTTCTTTTCCTTTTTTGGCTCTACGACTTGGCTTGGCTTCATCTATGTTGACTTAGGTTTAACTCAGGTCGAGTCTCACTCCCATTATAAAGAGCCCTCAAATTCTAACAGAAAAACATGGTAAAAAAAAAAAGAGAAACTAACTAAGCTTATGGGAGAATCTAACTAATTAAATCCATAATAGTCCAACTCTCTTCTTTTTCATGCCTTCGTTTATCCCTTTGCTAAATCTAGCCTTGTTCCACCATCTAGTCAAGTCTCAATTACTTAAGAAAGAAGGAAAATCTCTTTAATTACCTTGATTAGAGGTTTTATGCCATAGTAAACAAGAAATTTCTCTAAATAGAGAAAGAAAAAAAACTTTAAACTTTTTTATAGATTTGTTAATCCTCGTAGGATGCATGTGGGGCCTATTTATAAAGTAAGATTGGTTTAATCCAAATCATATTCAAAAATAAAATTCTAAAATTATTAGAACTAAGACATCGATCATAAACCTAATCAAATATAATCCCAAAATAAATTAGAATGCAAGATCTAAAGAAACATTTACTAAAATTCCTAGTCTCAATAGAATTTCTTTTCTTCTTTCTTTTTTGAATTACATTAGATTCCTTTTTACAACTTCAAATAAATGATAATTATCATATCAAAGAAAAAAAATCTATAATATGCATAATTTTTGACAACATTTTCTTCAAATAAAAGAAAAAATTCTAAAAATGGTATGTCATATCAAGGTGGGGTTTAAATACAATTAAGATAGCACCAGCATACTTCAAAACTATGAATTTCATCTAATTTGTTATGAAAAGGCTTCAATAAACAAAGTGTATCTCCTAATTTATAGGTTTCTAATTATTATATTTTTTAAAAATTTTTAGCAAATATATAATGATCATCATTACCAATATATGCCTAATAGGTAGCAAAATATTTAGTAATATCTATAACTACCAATCAAGAACTTTAAACCATCTTTATTAACTATGGTAATTATTTCTAATCTATGTTAGTAAAAGAAAAATTTAAAGAAGCACATCAAAAGATAGATTTTCACATATACTCATATTAATTAATGAAATGATGAGAACCTAAAGTGTTTACTAATAAATAAGGTTTAAACTCTAATAATGTAAACTAAGTCGGTTTATACATCACTACCATGCCACTTTAGCCAATAAAAAAATATTATACTAGTTTCAAAAAGTGAAAAACATAAAAAGTATCTAAAGGAGAGGTTGGGACGTAATTGTAGTGATAATTTTTTCGTGTTTATAAGGTGAATACAATAGTAGAATATTCAAGGAATATGAGGATTTGATAGAATAGATTATGGTATGCAAATAATTTTTAGTCCTTAATTAGTTACTGAGAGAGAAGAAATTCACAAGGTTCTTCCAAAAAAGAAAAAAATAAAATAAAATAAAATGAAAGGAGTTATAAAACCAAGTTTTTGATTTTTTTTTCTTCTTTTAATAAAGTAGAAGCAACACCAAATATGCCTTAAGGGTATAGTTTGTAGTCTTTTGTGCAAATAATTAGATTTTTTAAATATTTCAAGATGGAAGCGAGGTTTCTTTTGTTCTAAACTACTATTCATTCCCTTAATGAATGAATCTAATTTTTTATCTTAAAAAGAATTTTATGCTGGTTTGAAATTCAATATATAAAGATTCTAAATATTAGTTATCACTTATCTAGAGCTTTTTGAAAGCACCCAATTCTATTAAGAAAGAATAGTAAAATAATTATTGAAATAATGGGGAACTACATTTGAAGATTAGTTATCAAGTAATACAAAATGAAAAAAACATCTACTAGCCATCATCATTAGAGCATAAATAAATTTTTAAGAGAAGCCATCATTAGAAAACATTCCAAATAACCACCTAACACTTAATATGACTTCATAAAAGAATATAAGGTGGCAGTTAAGTTGAAAGTATCCACTAGACATAACTTTAGAAAAAAGGACTCAAGTTGCAACTAATAAAATAAAAGACTATGCAAAGATGATAATATTTGAATCAATATAGTTTGGGGGTTTTCAGTATAACCATTTTTCTACAAATTAGTTAACTTTCTTATGCTACTGGATTTGCCTTAGTAAAAGCTCTGATGGTAAAAGCTCTAATGAGAAAGCTATGGATAATTTATTAAAGGTATGCTAATGCTAATAAGGTTCTAAATAATTGTGAAAATATTATTCCAACACTTATAATTTAAGGATAATTTGCTTTATTTTTACTTAAATTTGCATGTTCTTTACTCCTAGAAAATCATTAGATGAGCTAAAATTCTAATAGAGTTTAGGAGACTATTTTCTACTATTTACTTGATAATTTTATTTTATTTTCTTTTAAGTAATATTTGTATCTACGTAAATTAAGAAAAGCCTATTTTAGGAAACATCTCTTATAAACATCCCAGTTATGTATTCAATTTCGATTATTGATATTTATACAATTATTCTCATAAGATTTTCTCTTAAACTTCTGATGTCAATTTGAAGACCTAGCTGATATATATTTAATTTAATTCATGTTTAATACTAACTAAATAAACAAAGAGGTTTGACATTAGATTTAGTTTTAGGACAATTTTAAAAGATTGCTATATAACAATAATAACAAACTTTAATCCCAAACTAATTGATATTTTAGCGGTGCCTGCGATTTAGCCAGAAATGCTAGTTGGATGGTGGATGTTGGTGATGATATTGCCATCGAAGGATAGTTCTGTAAAGGAATTATTTGTTTTCTTAGAAATATTGTCGAAAAATAACAATGCAAAACATATTGTGTCATGTTGTGGTCTCGCTTCCTTGAGTTACTTCATAGTTTAGCAGGCAATTCTTGCTCAACATGATAAATTAGAATGGTGGATAAAAATAGCAAGTAAAAATTATATTTTGGTATACATGGCATTGCATTTGCTCAACTACAAATGTAATCTACCATCTAATTTCAGCATTGATTTAGAGCACATGTTTCTCTTCTTTTTGAGGTAAATATTGATACTTCTTATTCCAATGCAAAAATCAAGATGCACACTGGGATGAGGATTCCTCCAAATGATGGATGGCATTTCCCCCTATCTTATTGTTTTTTCTTTTTAATCCTGTTATAAGGAAATCTTTCTTCATTACTCCATTTAGACTTCATGTAAATTGACCTTTTCTTTTGGGTCCATTTAGACTTCATTACTCCAATTAAAAATGCTTTGTTATTATATTTTTTTTTGTCAAAGAGTAATCTATCATCCTACCAAGCTAGCATGATTAACTGTAAAATCACTTTTGCAGCAAAAAGCACTGGAAGTAGCAATAAATGATATAACCAATTCATTTGGAAAAGGAAATGTCATCAGACTAGGAAGTGCTGGTGGAGCTTAATTTAATGTATGCTTTCTATATTCCTTAATTCTTTATAGGGATGTCTATTAACTGTGCATGATTATTTCTTCAGAGACTACACTAATAGAGACTGAAAAGTACTAGTGGAACTTTAGCGTTTGCTTTTCACGTTCCTTAATTATTTACAGAGATGTCTGTTAACTATGCATATTTATTTCTTCAGAGATACACTACCAATATCGCATCTTCATTACAATGAGACCTTTCAAAGTGGTTGTTTGACTTTAGATTTTGCTCTAGGCGAAGGTCTTCCAAAAGGAAGAATGGTTGAGGTATCCTTTGTTATTGTTATCCATTTATCTTTTTTATGCTTGGCTAATAATCCAATAAATTTGTGATAATTTTTCTTTAACCTTGGTTCTTTGGGGTTACTACTTGTTTTCCTTTAGAGACTGATAAAAGCAATATAAAAAGAAACAAAAATGCAATAACGACATATTAATTTTGCCTAGTTGCTTCTTTTAATTTGATATATTTTGCTTAGGTTTTGATCATTAATCGATTTGTGCAATTTTCTCGTAACATCGATATGGAAGAAATTTTATAAGCCTTAATAGATGAGCCACTTTAATAGCCAAACACTTATATCAACTTATAAAATTCTTTTCAAAATAAGATATCCAATATGCCTACAACAGCTTGCATACGTAACTAAATGTATGCAAGTGATCACTCACGTAAGGTACACTAATCATATGTACCTACTCAGGTCATAAAATAACAATCAATTGCATTTATACTAAATGTCTTAAATTTAATCATCATTTATGCTTTATGCACACATTCTAAATATAAGAACACATAAATCATTTGTTATAAATCAAGTAAGAAATTATACATTGTATGTGTTAAACTTGCATGAAGCCAAAATATAATTTACAACCAATATAAATTTCTAAATATGGCATAAATTATCAACAACCAAATAGCAATAATAATTGAACCACAAAACATAAAATAAATAAATGCAGTGACAATTATAAATAAGTTAAAAATAAGATCTTAGTCCAATAAAATAATTAGCCCAAAAGAACCTTTGACTAATCAACCCAAAGTTAGACATTGGCTCAAAATTATTTGGCCCAAAAATGGATAATTTACTAAAAGAGACCCAACATTGATTGGCCTCTAAAACCGGTAGGCTCAATCGCATCATCTTCTTCCTCTGTTTCATAAAGGCTAAGATTAGTTTTTGTTTTAATAAACCTAATTTAGGATTAGGTTAACCTGATTTAAAAAAACTTTAGTGTATATTAACATAGAAAAAAAAAATCCATCCAGGATAAAAAAAAAAAACCAAGAAATCCCTAAGATTTATAAATATGATCATAATAAATATTCATATATGATCAATGAATAATTGGCATGTAAGTATAACTATTAAAATAAGGTATGAAATCATATTGTTATTACAAAAAAACTTAGGTTCTGAATTACATATGCCTGCTCTAATACCATATGTTAAGATTTAAAGATTTTATATGTGCAATCAGAATATCAAATAACAATAATAGTATTTACGAAAGATATGCAGAAATCCTAAAGAAGCCTAGGTTTTCCACTTCTTGCTCCTTTCTTAGGTAGTATTTTGATGGGAAAACAAATCGCAGATTTAAGGAGAGAAGAGGAACCTCTCCTATTTATAAAGAAATCCTAATAAGCCCTTTCATTATGGATCACTATTGGGCTTTAGTCCATACAAACTGCCAATCACATTACCTAACAGAGGTACTCTAAATCATATGAACCACAATTTTAACCAATAATGGGCTCATCCAATTTGTATCATTGGATCAAATTGTTTAGCCAATTTTATAAAATTAAAATTATAATAATTAATAGCACTCCATATATGAAAAATTTCCAATCATATCCACCTTCACCTATCTTCAAGTTCAAGGAGTAGTTAACGGTAATCTTTTGAGGAAGACCTTCTTCGAACGCCCACAATTGCTACCCATCCTTTTTGAATACTCGATTGATGTGATCGAGTGCAGATGGGAGATGTTAGTTGCTGTTCTATCAGAGTTCCTACAGACTGCAAGCTTGAGAGAATGGAAGTTCTTCAGGGGAAACCGGTCATGGCAGCATGTTGCAGCAATGCCACCATCAATGTCCCATGAATATTCTTTGGGAGAGAGGTTGACATAAACTGCATTGGCAGTGGGGATACGATCTTCATATGCGTCAGCTACGGCGATTTCAACAGCTATGTCATGAAATATGGTGGCCAATGAGTGGATAGAGCTGCCCAGGTGTTATGTTGGCAAGGCCAAGGAGTTCATGTCTGCCTTCTCCTTTGAGCCAAGGGTGGAGGCTTCTGTCTTGAGTTTCTGAAGAAGTCGGTTTGTGTGACTGTTTGTATCTTGATTTATAATTTGAGATATTATGAAAAGCTCTTCATTTGTATGTTGCTCTTTATTTTTGTGGCAAAAAGGACACCTAATGTGTATGTTGCTCTTTGTTTTTATGAATAGTAATCAATCTTTCATCTCAAAGAGAGTTTCATATGTGTGGAATCTCTTTAAAAGCTTTTCCAGTGAATCCATAGGCTGCCCTCCAGTAGGAAAAGTGAGCAATTTGCTTTGGAAGGCAGTTTGGCTTCCACCAAGGCATTAGCAGGTACAGTTTAAAGTAACAAGTAGAATCAATGTGGGCATAATTTTCTGTCATTCCTCCTGAATATGGGAGAATTACTTGAGTGCGAGGTGTGTTAGTTTACGCTAAAAACTGAAAAGTAGCTATGGATTGTGATTGCGGGCACAATGAGTTGGTCCCTGGAGAAACCTGCAATGTTGCTAGCTTAGGTGTAGAAAGGCTTCAATTAGTGCAGGCAGTAGTCCTGACAATGACTGGATCTTTTGAGTGCCAGCAAATTCTATGGAAACTTAGATGTCCAGTTCCTTGAAAAAATCAGGGGGCTTTTGACAATATAAAAAAAGGTTGCTTCTACTCTTTGTAGTCCCCTCCCCCACCTTTGGCTACATCGTCTCTGATCCTCATCATGCTAACATATATATCCACCCATAGTTCAGTTAAAAATTTACTGCTAGGTGCTCGTTTCCATGGCATCATTCCTTTAACGGGACAAGGGAGAGTCAGTTCTCAATGAATGAGAGTTCCCTAACTTCTTCATAATCCTTCTACAGTGCAGTAAGATCCTCATGAGCTTCACAGAACCCTCCTTCCTCCATGCCCTCACCAACGTACCAACGAATAAAGGCTCTCTTGCATACATGAGATTAAATTTGTGGTCAGTGTAGGAGAACACTTCAGCAACACTGGTGGAGTTGGAGATCATTCACACAGCCCTCTGCACTTTGGCCAGATTACCTCAAGGCACAACGGTAGGTGGCTGGTAGTTGGTACCACATTTGAAGCCAGTTAGGCACCAATCAACAAACTGGATGGTGCACTTGGTCTTGATAGTGGCAACAGTTGCATTCACATCCTTGGGCTCTACATCTCCATGGTACATAAGGCAGCAGGCCATGTATTTGCCTTGGCGAGGGTCACAATTTGCCATCATAGAAGAAGGCTCAAAAGCGCTGTTGGAGATTTCAGCAACAAAGAGTTGCTCATGGTAGGCCTTATCTACAGAGATAACAGGAGCATACGAGGAAAGCCTGAAGTGGATCCTTAGGTAGGGAACCAGATTGGTCTGAAACTCATTAACATCAACATTGAGGGCACCACCATCAAACCTTAGTGATGCAGTTAGGGATGAGATCACCTGAGAGACAAGGCGGTTGAGGTTGGTGTAGTTGGGGCGTTCAATGTCAAGGGAGCACCAGCGGATGTCATTGTCAAGAGGTTGAGACCTAGGGAGAGGGAAAAACAGTGAAGCTAAGCCTTGACTTCTTGCCCTAAACAACAGACAGACGCTTGAGGAGAAGAGAGCCCAGGCCTGAGCCAATGCCTCCGCCAACGGCATTGAATACGAGGAAGCTTTGAAGCCAGTGCAGTTGTCCGCGAGTTTCCTAATGCAATCCTGGCAGAGGTATAGTGGTCATCCTCCTTGCCATTGTTAGGTGGAAGAGCTGGCGGTAAGCTCCAGTCCTGGCTTCAACGATCACAATGGCTTCCAGATCAACAAACACAGCATGGGGACATGCTTCCCAGCACCAGTCTCACTGAAAAAGGCGTTGAATGCATCGTCACCTCCGTCAATGGCGTTGTCACTGGGCTTTCGGTCATCAGGCTGGATGCCGTACGCGCTCGAGCCTGTAAAACTCCCGCTCGAGAGCCCAAGGCTGGCATCGTTAGGTGGCCTCGGTACCACTGTAAGCCATAACAGTTAGCACATGGAATTCAAGTGCTAACGAAGTAAGTACAAAAGGCTTTATATATAACGTCTTATAAATTTAGGATCCACTATGACATTTTACTAATTTTAAGATTTAAGTCACAAAATCCTTCAAATTATAAGACCTAAATTGTGATTATCTTTTAATTATAAATATCTGTATTTTTTAGTAAAAAAATAAAAGAATAAAAATAATTATCCACATTCTATTACCTTTATATAAATGTAAGATTATTTATAAATATATGTATTTTTTAGTTAAAAAAATAATAAAAAAAAGAATAATGACCCATATCCTTTATATTTGATTATCTTTATATAAATATAAAATTATTTATAAATACCTTTATTTTTTTATTGAAGAAGTAAAAAAGTAAAAATATAGGCTTATTTATAAGGATACAACTAGATTCCTGTCGAGCTCCGCACTGTCATTGTTCTCGATATGCTTCCCTCATCTCTCCTCGAGTGGGGGATCAGTGTGGACGATGTAGGTGGACTGCGCTCGAATGGTGACGGTCAGGATCGCAGCCTTCTTGGCTTCGCCGACCATTCCATCATTCTCGAATACATGCAACGAGTCAACAGCGTGAAGCCCTACTTCCCAAAATCAAAGCGGCTTCGAGAATCCTCGAGGCAATGGAAAAAGGACTTCCCTTGGCATATTCAATTCGAACATCACCAAGGCGATGATGCATGGTGGGAGAGAAGGCGAGGGAAGTAATGTGGATGGTGGTGGAGGGCCCCTTGCCGCAGTAGAGAAGTTCTTTCGAGTTATGTTTTAGCGATGAAAGGGCTCAGAGGTTTTTTTGGTCTGCAAATTTTGAAGCGAAATAAATGCTCAGATGGATGCTTAAATTTGCTGAACCATGAATAAAAATTTTAAAATATTTTTATAAGATACCCAAAAATTTTATAAAATTTTTTGAACCAAACGGTTCTATATTATTCGATCCTCATGAATTGAAATGTGCTTTAAGAGCGTGTTTCACTGCCTTAAGCTCATTTGTTAATTCACTTAATTTATTAATAAATTAAAATTATATAAATTTAAAAATGTGAATAAAAAATAGTACGAAATAAACTTAAATTATAAGTATTTAATTTTTTTTATTTATTATAAAATTATTTTTAAAGTATTACATTTACTGTGCTAAAACTTATATGACCATCAGCTGGATCAGAACGGAGAAGAGCTGAGAGGCCAGAAAGATCTCAACCTGCGGGACCCAATCGTTCGATTCTATATTTTAAAATGAAAAAGAACAAAGAAGATCTAAAATAACAAATGAAGACAAGCTGAGACCCAGAACCTCGGTATTATCTGTCAGTTTGCAGGAGGAAGGAGCATGGCGGGTGCAAGCGGGACCACTGGCCAGCACATGACGCCAACCGGACAGGATCCCTCGACGGCAGCAGCATAGTTTAAATTGGATTTGGATCCATCGAACAGCCCACCCCAGTTCACCTTCAAAACTGGGTAAGCATCACTGTATCCAATAGCTAATTAAGATCATCTCCCCCAAAACGCCATTCGACTCCAGGCCTCAACCCTCGTTGAATAGCTGTCGACTGTGGCCAAGGCTCACGCATGTGCAATAATTGAAGGGGTTGAATCCAGTTTAGCAAAGCACAAAACGGTCGAACACGTAAACAGTACTCACCCTTTAAAAGTTGATCCCAGGGTGCAACATGGATGCCTTGATCCGTAGCCTATAATAAATAACGATATCAAATCAAGTACAGCCTTCATCTCTCCATGCTTCCCTCTCGTTAGCAAGAAATTTTTGGGTATCTATACTTTATAGTTTATAGCGTTGAATGTAAATTAGATTAATCAGTAAATATTATATCGATAATTTTTAATTTTTAATTTTTAATTTTAATGGTTTATCATCTAAACTTTCAACACACACGTGATAAATTTAAAGGAATGTTTGGTCCCTTTGTGAACTAGGATTTAAGAAAAAACTCTATATTTTTATTCTTTTAACTCCTGATTGTTAAATATATTTATAATAGATAGTTAAATATATATATTGATAGGATAAATATGTACAATGAATAGATAAGTATGTGCACTAGTAGAATAAGTGTGTACATTGAGAATATAAATATATATAATAAATAAATAAGTGTGTATAGTGAACATAATTTCATTTCTTCAAGAATTACTTATTAAATTTTTTAAAATTTAATTGGAGTTAAAATTGAGTTGTATCATAATTTAGCAAAAATTGTTGATGTGGCGTTCACTAATTCACCTAATTTATATCTAGGCGAGCTTTAGTTGGGTAGACTTGGATCTGAGCCGTGCCTTTGCTCTCACCCATGGCTATCCCAATCTACGAGCCATGTTGTTGAGAAGGTCCGCCAAGAATGGCTCCAATGTCAACCAATTTCTCCTCCTTTGCTTGGCTCCCCATGCGACCACGCCGTCTCCTAAACGCACGCCCCTTGCTTTGCCTTTTTACATAGCTTCATCAACTCTACCATTTCTTTGCCCACCCTTCCACTCAGCTACACAATCTTTCTCTCAGTCATTTGAGCGGACAAGAAGAAGGGAAAATGGGGAGGATGAGAGACGGGGATGGTGCGAGGAGCGGCGATAACACGCCGACGCTGTCCTCGTTCCCGTCCCCGTCGTCCTCATCCCCCCCCGACTTTGAGTTCACCGTCTCGGTCTCGCCGTCGTCGCGGCGGGCTGCGGCGCAGCTGTGCCCGGCCGACGAGCTCTTCTACAAGGGGCAGCTCTTGCCGCTGCACCTCTCGCCGCGACTGTCGATGGTGAGGACTCTCCTCCTCGCCTCCGCCTCCACCTCCTCCTCCTCCGACACCGGCACCACCGCCTCCCGCGACTCCAACGGCAGCTCCTCCTCCTCCTTCTCCGCCGACCTCGGCGGCCTCCTCCCCGACTGCGACTCCTCTCGGCCCAGCTCCGTCACCGAGGACGACGCCCGCCGCGTCTCCACCACCTCCAAGCGCATCAAGTACCTCTCCTCCTTCGCCACCCGCTTCTCCTCCGTCTTCCTCCACCGCAGCAGCAAGAAGGACTCCTCCAACGATCTCAACGTCAGCCAAATCCCCCTCCCTCCTCCACCTCCTCCTTCCGCCAAAAGATCCAATCCCTCGCCGTCGTCGGCGAAGGAAGTGATCAAGAAGTACGTCAAGAAGGTGAAGCCTCTCTATGAAAAGCTCTCGTCTTTACAACAGAAGCAGCACCCTCACCAGAGTAACCAAAAGAAGACCTTCTCTTTCTCGATTAAGAGAGAGAGAGTCGCCGGATCCGGCAAGAAAGCGGAGGATCGCGAGCAAGTCATGGCCAGCTGCGCGGGGGTATACACTCACTCGCACTCGTTCTCCGACCACCTCCGGTATCCCGGGAGGAAGCGGTGCGCGGGGAGCTGCCCCTCGTCAATGAGATCTTCTCCGAGTCATTCAGGCTTGCTCTGCATCGCCGGCATCGGCGGCGGATCACCTGATCCTCCGGTGCTGTCTTCGTCGTCGATGAATTCGTCGATGGAGGAGCTGCAGAGTGCGATACAGGGAGCCATCGCCCACTGTAAGAGCTCCATGAGACAAGCCAGTCAGAAGAAGACTCCGGCGACGGTAAGCGATGACGGCGACGAGATCTGTGGGCCTTGACTACAGTTAGCTTCTCTTGCATTGATGGCCGTTGTGTGTTCACAGTTAGGTCTCTTTTGGTGTGGTTTTAGTCAAAAAATAAAAATAAAAAAAAAGAAAATGATGGTTTTGTGGGTGCAGGAAGACAAAGCTAGTTGTTACGTGGTCTCTTCTTAGATTTTATTACTCTACTAAGATTAGAATGCTTGATGTAATGTGTGGTCTATTTCTTCTCTTAAATTCTAACTCCATCTAAATTCTTCTCTAGATCGGACAGTTAATTAGTAGAACAAGATTATATATATAATGGGAGAAATCTTGGATTTTATTGCAAGGACAAAACTATTCTTTTATTTTTTTTAATGGATTTAAAAAATAAATAGGTGCAAAACTGTAATGGAGAGGGATAAATTCTCCCTGTATCACAAAATAAATTTAATTTGCTATTTTAACAGAATAAAATTATCGCAATAACTTTATCTTTTTTTGGATTTATCCAAGTGCTATTTTGTGATCATTTTTGAGCGTATAACACCCTCCTAGGATAATCAAATGGAGTCTAAGTTTTAAAGTTCGGATTTGAGATGATAGTTTTAGATGAGAGCTGCATTCGTTTCATGTGAATGACAGTGGAAGAAGGGTTGCTCGCTTTCTTCGTAGGATAAAGACCGGGTCATGTGGCTGTTGGTTTTCAGTTTACCTAAGTCTGACTTGATCCCATGTGAGGTGGATTCAATGATGTCTAGCTTTTGGTAGATTCTACGGCAGCTGGGTTTTCAAAGTAAATGAAAATTCTTGCACTCTTGGACCTTGGTGCCTCAATTTAGGACAGAGAAATTGACCATACTGTAGACTCACTCATCCCAGTACAACCTCTCGATATAAATACAAATATCTCACAAAAATAATTTCACATCAGACAAAATAAATGAGTTAAAAAAATTATAACTTAAATTTAACTACTATCAATTAATTCGAATTTGAGTTTTTAAGATCGTATGAATTCAACTATCTAAGAGATTAGTTGATTAATAAATAGATTTAGAAGTATTATAAATGATATCAAAACTGATATATAAGTATGCAAAAATTAATAAGCAAAAGAAAGAACCATCTCATAGCATTCTTGATAAAGAGAAAAAAAGATTATAATAGCTGCATTAACTAATTCCCTCAATCATAATAGTAAGTAATGGGCCTGTTGATTACATTGGGGAGCTGGTTTGGCACAGGGCTCCTCTTGTACTGATGCAGGCCTCTCTTCAAGGCATGGCACAGCCACTATTTTATTGAAGGGAGCACTTAGCCTCACTTTTTAGGGTCTACATGCAGGACAAAAGCCTAATGGAGACGGATATAGGGTACCTTTTAGGATCTTGCCATCCTAAGATCATTTGAAAGCCTCCATAACTAATTTTCATTACAGAATATGACATGCAAATAAAGCACCAATCATTCATCAAGTTATAGTATGCTCTAAACTTGCATGATGCACTTCAGCAGACACAATCACTTGCAACAATTTTTCTCCCCAGAGAGTGATCATAAAGTTTGATAACTCAGGAGGTGAAACTTACATTAATCCCTACTAATGATCCATGAATGGTGTTCATATATTGCTGTTGTCATATTTTTATTTTTTTTAGAATAAAATACAGATAGGCATTATCAAATTAGACCCCTTTAGTTTGAAATGTTATCATATGCTTTAAGTTTTATGAAATTACACACATGTGGTTTGACAGTTACATTTAAATAGCATGCGTTTTAAAATAGTATCAAATTATATTCATATGATTTAAGATATTACACTTTAGTATCCATATATTTTAAATATAATTAAGCTTTCGATGTAATTTGATAATGTTTCAAAACACATGGTAGGTAATTAAGTGTAATTTGATAAAACTTAAAATACATAATAGTTAACTGAAATATTTTAAATTGTAAAAATTTAATTTGATAATACTTAAAATATAGAATATCAATCTATTTGTTTTTTTAAATTTTAATATAAAGTTGGATGAATGGGTTAGCTTACAGGCTAATTTCCAAACTCTCAGTGCAAATGTCCTCCTCCACCAACAATATGATAATTGGGAGCAGAATCCCAAAGGTAATCTCTTCACGCGAGAATCTGACTCAGAAATCAATATCTTTATCATCATTTTGTTTAAAATAACCACTAAGCACTTGGGTCCTTTGTATCTTGATTTAAAATAGTCATTGGACAGTCATTAGCATCCCATATGGCACATATATATAACCTCTCTAGTGGTTAGTCTGATCCAATAGAGGAGAGAAGAGAGAGGCAAGAGAGAGAGAGAGAGAGTGTGTGTGTGTGTGCTCAGAGTACGAGAGATTCCAGACTCTTCGTGGCCACCAACAAGAGGTGAGAGGAGAGATGGAAACAAGGTGGTGGGAGCCGTGCTTCAAGGTTTTAATTGTTGGTTGTGGGAGGACCACGGATCATGCAGCATGGACCACTCGACAGGATGCGAAGGATCAAATGAGTGATGTGGAGGAAATCTTTTTCTTTTTGAATGGAATTCAATGGGCTGTTGCAGTTCAGTGGAACCATTAGGAGGGGAAGGAGTTGGTACAGCTGACCAAGACCACCACCCAGGGATGATAAATTAATTACTAGGAGACATGGCACTGCCTTTGTCCCCTCGGCGAGCAGCCTGGCCTCATGCCCACTTCCTCGGCTGCTATTTTAAACTACAATGTCATGTGCAAAGCACATGCAAGGGATGGGAAGAAGCCACTGGGAAGTAGAAAGGTTCGCCAGCAACCAACCCTTTGGGAGTTGCAGAAGAAAAGGTCTTGATCATTGGTGATTTTACCGGATTACCTTTTAGGGATAATCTTTAAAACTTTTTATAAGTTTTACGAAGATAGAATTTTTAGGCTACATTACTTCAGAGTATAAGAATGCCTAAATAAAGTAAGAATACCAGAATCTAAAATAAAGAAGATAGGACTTAAAAATATAAATGTTATTTTTATAGGATATTTCTTGAATATTAACACAAATAGATTTTTTATAATAAATTTAAAAATAAATTACATCTCGAATAATATTTTTATTGAATTTACCTTTCTATTAAAGAGCCAAGTCTCAAATCAAGTTTTTTCTAATACCTTTTTTATCTCTAGTTTACTTGAATCTAATTTCCTATAAGTCAATAAAAATGAAAAGATCTGATTCTAAAAGTGAAGCTTAGTTAAACTAAGGAGAAGCATAAAAGAAAGGGAAAAGAAAAAGATCTTGGCAAAGGATTCCTCACTTGTTGAGGATGATCCTTCTACCTATTCGAATGCAATGTCATCACCAAACTTAGATATTATTTAATCCATCTTCTAATGGTAAACTTTTAGGATGTAGGTGGATATTTAAAAAGAAGGTTAGATTTGATAAATATATAGTAAAATATAAGGGTAAATTAGTAGATATAACAAAAATAGGAGTTTGATTATTTTGATACCTATTTTTCTGTAGCTAAAATAATAATCTTTAGATCTTTTCTATCTATTACTTCCATCCATAAGTTAATCATTTATTAAATATATGTGAAGATAGCGCTTCTAAATCAAGATTTTGAAAAGGAGATTTACATAGAACAGCCTTGAAGGCTTTGTTGTAAAGAGATAAGAAAACAAAGTTTATATACTTGTTAAATCATCGCTTGATCTTTAACAAATGCATCAAAATAAAGGCCCAAATATTTGATCAAACCATCTCATTCTTTGGTTTTAAAATCAATGGTCATAACAAATGTGTCTACTCTAAAATCACCGATAATGATTGTATAATTTTTTGTTTATACATTGATGATATCATGATCTTTGGTACATCTTTTGAAATCATATTAAAGATAAAGTCCTTTTTTTCAACTAAATTTGATATGAAAGATATAGGTAAAATAAATGTAATATTAGGGATGAAGATAATTAAATCCGATGAAGGGATAGTCCTATGCCTTTCTCATTTATAGAAAAGATGATAAAAAAATTTGGGTTCTCTGATTAAAAAATCTATGTTCACTCCATATGATCCTAGTATTCATCTAAAAAAAAATTCAGGTGACCTAATAGATCAATTAAAATATTTTTTAATCATTGGATCCCTCTTATATGTGGCAAATAGGACTAAACCGGATATTACCTATGCTATAGGGAGATTAAATAAAAGACCTAAAATCTTAATAAATATCATTGGACTGGTTTATAAAGGATGTTTTGATACTTTAAATGAACCCTAAATCTTTTTCTCCTTTACATTAGATACCACGAGTTAGTCAACGTTATAATAATGCAACTTGGGTCACCAAATCTTTGAATTTTAAATCAACCATTGGATATCTTTTATTGGATATCTTTCTCTTATTAGCCATGCTACCATAGCTTAGGATTCATTTAGGCAAACTGTCATATCTAAAAATACAATAGAGGTTAATTTGCTCTAGATACTATCTATACTAAGGCAGAGTAAATTAAAAATCTTGTGTTAGAGCTACCTTTGGTACCTAAGCTGGGTCATAACTATTTCAATCCATTATGATAATAAGAAAATAATTAAATCGACTAATCAAAGGAATATCCATAAAAATATGAATTGGTATATTCGACTTTCAATTATAAATACATAAGATAACATAAAAGGAAATGAATATGTAATTTCCTTGGAATATGTCAAGTCGTAGAAGAATCTAACAAATTAGTCGAGCAAGGGATTATTAGGAGTGGAGTCCTAGAATCATTTAAGAGGATGAGGCTTAAGCTTATTGT